>OX451215.1:78156016-78183516 GCA_949628195.1 Phasia obesa
GTTAATTGAAAATTTCTTAATAGATTTAGTTGCAATAAATAAAGTATTAAAGATTTCGTGGTTAAAATTTGTAAATCGTTTTTTTTATTATTTAAACAACTACGTAAATAACAAACTGGTTTTTTATATGGCAATATAAACATGTGCTGCTAAGGTATTAAAAACTTCATTCACTTTTGCCCGAAATTGTGCTTTTTCTGGAAACGTATTAAAGTCGTAGTGAGTGACATTGACCTCTTTTTTAAACTAAAAATCATAAGAGATTAAAACACAAAATTTGTAAATTGGATCTTTAAATAAACTTGCAAAAATTTAAGTTTTTTTTTCAAGCTCGCACAAATGGACGTTAAAAAGTTATTTTATGTTAGATAACGACTATAAGACTTAATGAGTGATAAGACTTATAATTGCAAAAAAAAATTCTTTTACTTAAAACTTTTTCCCTTTTGCTTTTCATATTTTAACAAGATTTTACACTTGAAAAAATAAATAAATAAAAATGTGTATTAAAGTGTAAAATGCGTTATATTTTTTTTTGGTTTAATTAAGATAAGATAGATAGAAAATAGAAAAAATAATTGATACTTTACCTCCTTTATAGTAACTTTTCTTTTTCTTATAATTTTATTACAATCTATAAGCAAACTAAGAACATTTCTTTTTAATTACACGACTCCTGCAATATCCAATTATACTTCTTAATAAGGACGCTTTTGCACATAAAATAAAAAAGAAAATAATATACAGGGTTTGCTTTGAAAAGTATAATTTAAAAAACTACTTTATATATTAAAAAATTTATTAATAAGTTACGTTTTGTAAAAGGTTTTCACGATATAAAAGATGCTTTTTTCTAACAGGTATCTTTTTCAAGAGGTGCTTTTTGTAAAAGGTACTTTTTATAAATAGTACTTATTATAATAGACAATTGTGATGAAAGGAAGGAAATTTCCAAAAAAAGGTTACTTTTTATATTGGAAGTCTTTTTAAAGTATTTTTTTTGTTTTGCGAATTCTTCATTATTGCAAAACTACCTTTCTGTAAACGGTACATTTGGTGAAATGTACTATTGTAAAAGTTATTTTTTATAATAATACTTTTATACAGAATTACTTTTTATAAATGGTACTTTTTACCTAAGATATTTGTTATTGAATGTAGTTTTTAAAAACTATACTTTTTATAAAACACTAGCTATCCTCGGTGCACTTCACTACACCCATCCATAAAAAATACAAGAAACACTTGGAAGAAAAATATGGCCAACTTTTAACTTGAAAACGCACGCTATTTTCACATAGAAAATGTCTTAGTTTATATGCAATGTACGACGCCTGCTGTTTTCATCCAATCTGTTTTTTGCTAGACTATACGTACTAACACGATAATAATTTTTTACTTTTTATGGGAGGCTTTACATATTTTAGTTCTCCTCGTAGTCGACGATAATTTTTTACTTAATATGGGAGGTACCACGACCATTGTCCCCATCCAGTCTGCATTTTGCTAGACTATGCACATAACTCTGAGGGTTACTTGTGCAAAGTTTTAAGACTCTACCTATTGTAGTTCTCCAGGTACACGATAATAATTTTTCACTTAATATGGGAGGTACCACGCCCATTGTCCCCATCCAGTCTGCATTTTGCTAGACTATGCACATAACTCTGAGGGTTACTTGTGCAAAGTTTTAAGACTCTACCTATTGTAGTTCTCCAGGTACACGATAATAATTTTTCACTTAATATGGGAGGTACCACGACTATTGTCCCCATCCAGTCTGCATTTTGCTAGACTATGCACATAACTCTGAGGGTTACTTGTGCAAAGTTTTAAGACTCTACCTATTGTAGTTCTCCAGGTACAAGATAATAATTTTTCACTTAATATGGGAGGTACCACGCCCATTGTCCCCATCCAGTCTGCATTTTGCTAGACTATGCACATAACTCTGAGGGTTACTTGTGCAAAGTTTTAAGACTCTACCTATTGTAGTTCTCCAGGTACACGATAATAATTTTTCACTTAATATGGGAGGTACCACGCCCATTGTCCTTATCCAGTCTGCATTTTGCTAGACTATGCACATAACTCTGAGGGTTACTTGTGCAAAGTTTTAAGACTCTACCTATTGTAGTTCTCCAGGTACAAGATAATAATTTTTCACTTAATATGGGAGGTACCACGCCCATTGTCCCCATCCAGTCTGCATTTTGCTAGACTATGCACATAACTCTGAGGGTTACTTGTGCAAAGTTTTAAGACTCTACCTATTGTAGTTCTCCAGGTACAAGATAATAATTTTTCACTTAATATGGGAGGTACCACGCCCATTGTCCCCATCCAGTCTGTATTTTGCTAGACTATGCACGATAATAATTTTTCACTTTGTACGGGAGGTCCACGCTCTGTTTTAAAACGAAGTTTTTATAAAAAGGCTTGTTTTTATTGAATTTTCAAAAAAAAAAAAAAATTTATGTCTATAAAGAGTGATCCATTTCGAAGTACTTTTTTCAAAAGCCTTTTTTTAACAGATCTCGTGTGAGTCGTGTCATGCTGTCATGTTATGTTTGTTTAGTATTATTTGGCATTTCATAATGGAAGGACTTATGCCTGAATTCCTTCCCTCTATGGGCTCTTGACAGGTTCCAAGAAGATCCGACGTTTTCGAGGCAAATTTTGTTTAGCTATGAGGACCATTTCTGGCTCAATGGGTATGTAAACAAGAGAACAACAAACGAAGAGAAACCTGAAGAGATTCAAGAGTGATTTGGTGTGGTTTGTGGGCCGGTGGAATCGTTGTTCCATATTTCTTTAAAAATGATGCAGGTGCGAACGTAACTGTCAATGGCAACCGTTACCGTGTTATGATAACCGACTATTTGATGCCTGAAATTGAAGCTGGTGATCTCAGCGACATTTGGTTTCAGCAAGACGGCGCCACTTCCCACACATTGCATCAATCAATGGATTTATTGAGAAAACATTTCGGTGAGCACATAATTCCACGTTTTCGGCCGGTCGATTGGCCACCAAGATCGTATGATAGCACACCGTTAGACTTTTTCCTGTGGAAATATGTAAAGTCTAAAGTCTATGCGGACAAACCTGGCTTCGATTTAGGCCTTGGAGGGAAACATCACGCGTGTCATTCGCCAGTTACCAGTCGAAATGCTCGAAGGAGTCATCGAAAATTTGACTCAACGGAGCAACGGCCAACATTTGATAGACATAATCTTCAAAAAATAAATGCCAAAGAATTTTCTTTCCAATGGTAATAAACACTCTCCATTAAATTTAAATTTTCTGTGTTTTTTTTTTTCTTTAAAAAAGTAGGGAACCTCGAAATGAATCACCCCTTATAAACATTCTTTTTATGAAAGGTAGTAGCTACAGGAATATACTTTTTTGATAATCTATTTACACTAAGAGATTTTATTATAGGTTCTTAATTAAAAATAACACAGTGCAACACGGAAAAAATAACCATATACGGACGTGGTGTCCGTGATAAAAGACCAAAAAAAAAGACCCCTGTCTCCCAGTTTTGCCTAAAGTCCACTAGGTTTTTTTTTAACACCGTTTAGGTAGCAAAAGTGAAAAATTTTGCGGCTACATAAGCGCTACCTAAACGGTGTTAAGAATCATTCCTAGGAAGTTCATATGTTCTAGAAAGTTGTTTATTGAGATCTTAGGTTCATTTTTGTAGTTGATTGTTTCTTTGAATTTTAAACGGTTTGTTACCTATGGACCTGAACAGGGGAAAAAATGTTAAAAAAATTAAAAATTGTTTGTGATTTTGACCTTGAAGATGAAGTTGTTTTGATTTTATATGTTCACAATTTTTGTTCTTTATGACAAGAGCTACAACTTTGCCTCAGAGAGTATATCAAAATTTCAAACGGTTTGCAAAATATGAGCTTGAGGAAATGATCATTTTTTTTGCAAAAATGACATCGAGGCCCCACATCTTTGAGGGCCCATAAAAAAAACCTGGAGGACTTTGGGCAAAACTGAGAGACAGGGGTCTTTTTTTTTTTGGTCTTTTATGACGTAGTGGTGTCCGTATATGGTTATTTTGCCAAGACTTAAAAAATTACACAGTGTGTAATAATTAGAGAAGGTACTTTTTATAGCAAGTACTTATAGAAAGGTACGTTTTATAGAAATCCTTTTAATAAGGTATTTTTTTAACGTTAAACGGATGATTGATACACAAAAATATATAATAGGTACTTTAAAAAAGTATTTATATAAAATAAACTTTTATAAAATATACTTTTTATATTATTTATACTTTTTATTTATTTATTTTTATAAAATAAACTTTTATAAAATATACTTTTTATAAGAGGTTATTTTAAAAAAGTAGAAGCTTCTTTTAATAAAAGTTAGTCTTAATAAATAAATTTTTTTATTAAGAGTACATCTACAGAATGCAGACTTTATTAATAGGTACTTTTGAGAGATATAAGCTTTTGCATTAGGTACTTTTTATAGAAGATAATAAAGTAAATGTTCTTTTTATTTAAGGAGCTTTTATTTATAAATGGTACTTTTTATAAAACCACCTTATGTAAAAGGTACTTTTATAAAAGGCAATTAACAGTAATTTAAAATATTTTTTTTATAAAAGTAACGTTAAGTAAATAGTACTTTTATAAAAGATTGTTTTCTGAAGAGAAGCTTTTATAAAGTATGGAAAAGGTAATTTTCATAAAATGTGTTTAAATCAAATAAATTTTTCATAAAAGGTAAAATTACATTTAAAAAGGTACCTTTTACAAAATACCGTAAGTCAATATACATTTTATAAAAAATTCTTTATTGTAACAAGTACTTTTCATAAAATTTACATTAATTAAAGTTTACTTTAAACTGGAAGTTTGGCTTCATGCAGGCAATATTTTAAATATTATTTAAAAAACATATTTTTTAGATAGGGTGCCCTGTTCGGCTTGAGTTACAGTAATAGTATATCAGTCTGGGGGTTGTGCGTTCGAAATAAGTGTTTTACTACAACGAGTAAAATTCTTCGTTACTAGGCGTAATAAATGAAATAAATCACATCAGTGCGAGTCAGACTTACACCCGTAGGGTTCCGTGCTCCTTCAATATACATACATACATACATATGTAGAACTTTAAAAGTACAAGTTTAATTTTTTACGTCTTATAGGGCACACTATAATTATTAATTATTTTATATACTAGAGCATAGTACTAAATACCCTCTATAAGTATCAAGTGTATATATATAAAATTCTTCAAATTCGCGACATCTTGGGCACACCCTCTCATTTTAAGTTTTCATTAATTTTATTTTCGTTTTCTGTTATAACAGTATCGTTTGACTAACGAAACACTCTTTAATTTTTGGTTCTATTTTTTGCACTTGTTATAGAGTTTAAAAAAATATGGCTACATACATATGTACGTAGATCTGTGTGACTCTCGCAAAACTCTTTAATTTCCACTTTTTATATTTTTTGCTATAGTGGACATAATTTTACACACTCTGTATAAATAATTTGTGTTTACGGATCACCCTTTAAATTTTATTAATTGTTGTTGGAGCGGTAATAAACTTTCTATAAATATATTAAGAGTCCACGTATTACGGTGAAAAAAGGCCATATGCGTGAAAAATATGTGGTTCTTGGAAAACCCTTTAATTTTTAGTAATTGTTATGGCGGCTGTGGCAAGACATCTTCAGTAAAAATTTGAAGAGTCCACCTATTATGGTTCAAAAATTAGGCCATAATCATGAAAATCACCTCACTGTCGGAAGTTCCGACTCGGAACACCCTCAAATTTTTACTATATGTTATAGTGGCCATACACCTTCTGTGAACATTTTATGGTTCCAGATATGTATAGAAGGCACTGACAGACGCACAGACATTTAACGACAACAATAGGGTACTTTTTTATCCTTTGAATACGGAAACCTAATAAAGTTATAATTTCTAATTGTATTTAAACATTTAATAAATAAAAAAATGTATATAAATATTCTTCTTTATTTATATATTTAAATGTATGTATTAGGTGCGATCCCGTACTCAACATTGGGAGCCCTCGGGATCTCAATTATACCGAAAACTGTTCCCGTACTGCAAGATTGGGTAAAAGAGAGTCGTTTTGAGAGAATGACAGTCTTCTTCTTCCTGCCCGAAAAAGCCCAAACTTTTACAAAACAATCAAATGTTTGAAAATAAACAAACAAAATTAAAAAATTATATGTTTTTATGCTCACAAAAATTATTATTTAAAAGTTTTTTCATAAAAGATTAGTAAATTAATCTTCCCAAATATGACCATCAACAACCAAACATTTGACACAACTGACCAATTCTGCTATTTAGGATGCGTGATTACTGGAAATGGGGGGAGGGGGTCGAACTCGATGTAGCCGCAAGGATAAACAAGGCTAGGTCATCTTTTGGCATACTAGCCCCAATCTGGCAAAATAATAAAATAAGCCAAACCACAAAGCTGAGAATTTTCGAAGCAAGTGTTAAGTCGGTGACCCTTTATGGCTGTACAACCTGGAAGGTTACAAATGACATAACAAGACGAATTCAAACTTTTATTAACGGCTGCTTACAAAGAATGCTACAAATCTTTTGGCCTATTACGATAACGAATGCTGAGTTGCTAGCAAAGACAAACCAAATGGAAGTAGCAACCGAGATACGTAAACGAAAGTGGCAGTGGATAGGACATATTCTCCGTCGAGACGACAACGATGTATCTAAACAATCACTTAGATGGAACCCATTTCAACAAGATGGTAGAGAAATTGGCAGGCCTCGCACAACATGGAGACGTTCTAAGTATATCTTGGAACGAACTTAGGTCTATTGTTCAAAACCGGGTTAGATGGAGAACAGCTGTTATTAGCGCCCTATGCTCCAGTGGGAGTTAGAAGAATAAATAAAAAAATATACTACAAAATGTCATACACACAAAATATTTGTGTTTTAAGTTTTTATTATGTGCGAATGCTTGCAAAACACTTTGATAGACATCACGTTTTGGGATATAAAGTTGGTTCTTAGTGTTCCCGTACTTTTGAGCATTTTTGACTCTTAGAGAGTTTATTTTTGTTTACTCTTATTTTAGCAAACTTTTCCCAAAAAGTACGGGATCGCACCTACTAAATTTCACTGCTTAATTATTTTTAAGAACCAAAAAATTTCACCTTGACACACAATTTAATTAATTAAGAAAGTAAAATTTTTTCTTGGTTTCGATTTTAAACTCTTTAATTTTTGTTACATTTAATTTTAAACTTTGTTGTTTTTAAGTTACTTTAATTAAATTACGCGTAAACACAAAAATACATCTGTTAGGCGATTGTATCCTTTTTAGTTAATCACACTTACTTAATAATGCTGCTTATAGATGCTCAATTAAATTTTGGCAGTTTTTTTAAAAATTAATACTACTTTCGTGAGGTGTAACTTTGAACTGTGGCTTCAATTGCCGGTTACTATGGCTTTATACAAATTTAAGCACAAATATAAATCACTGCATGCAGTGGTTAACAGAAGTACGGACAATATTGGTAAAAACCCAGAAATGAAAAAAAAACCTAAGCAAATTGAGTTTAAGTATAAAGTCAAAAAAAGTATTTATGACAACAATTGAGCACAGAAGCAGACAATTTCCTACAAAATACAGCAGTGAATTGGTAGTTGCGTTACTCTCGATTTCATGCAAACAATAGTCATAATAAACCTGGTATAAGAGTTTCTCGTTTTTTGTTTTGTATCACAATTCAACAACAAATGTTGTGGTAGGTTTGCGAATATAAGAACTAAACAAAATAAACAATAAAATATTTAAAAATCAAATTGCAAACCTACTAATTAAAGAGAATTTTCATACAGTTTCAAACCAAGACTTGTGACCAAGTGTTCAGATTTTTGGAAGTTATTTACGCACTAGAAAAAACCCAAATCATGTTCACAGTGACGTTTTTTGCAACCTTGATTCGATTTTGTACCTAAAAACAAAAAAAATAAAAAATATTTTTGTTTACTTTTTGATAGGTAGCAAGAAGGTCTTGTTGTTCGTAATTTACATTGAACACAATCATTTCAGCAGCTACATTAAATACACATTCTCACATCCATATAAAAAATATGATTCATCCACATGTTGGGAATATACCGCACTAATGTAAAGATATAAAACCATAAACAGGCATATTGCTACGACCATTATAAGTAATAATGGTACAAAAACAGCAACAAACAAAAAAGTCATTCATCTGAAATTATGCAATTTCACATGAAGTTCGTCTGTTTGGTTTAAAGATGGTGATGATGAGATTGGCTTTGTTTTTTTTTTTTGTTTGTTTCTTTGCCAACAATCACGTTAACACGTAAACTAGACTATTTTTTTTTTCGTTTTTAACCGGTTTATTAATGTACTCCACATTAATACGAGGGCGAATCAATAAGTACCTGACTTATTTTAATATCAACACCACACTCTTTAAAGCTTTATCATTAAGCGCCATGGCCACAAATCAAACTACTTCGTCAAATTTGTATATGTGTTGGTAATATTGTATCTTGCTTAGCAAAGCCACACATCAAACTTATTCCATCAAACTTCATTTCAAAGTTGATTTGCAAGGGAAAACACGTAAAATTTTTAAACGCAAAATCTCTTTAAAGTTTTTTTTTTTAATGAGCAAAATAGATGATTTTTTAGTTCTATTACTGTATTCTTGCCATAAAGCAGGAAAATCTCTATAAACTTCAATTAACTCTAAAATAAAATTTTGCACCTCCGTTTTGATTATACCGCGTCGAAAAAAGTAGTTGATGTTGTCGCTTTAAAAATGAAGTAAAAATGAAATTTAAAGTAATTACGCGCACACACATCAAACTACCCTCAAATTTTTACAGCGCAGGCAATGAAAATCAAAAGTGTTTACATATTCATCAAACTCACATCAACCAATACGTGTGGGTTTTTTTTTTCACTAAACCAATCAAAGAAAACATGAGTTTAATGAAGTAGTTTGATGTGTGGCCATGCCGCTTTAGCTATGTTTTTGGCAGTTATCCAAAACACATAACCTTGTGCATTATTGCAATAATTATAAAAATTAATTGTAAATAGGAAAAGTTAACCATATATTTTAATGGTAGATTGCGAGATTGTTCACGCCAAATGTATATTTGTTCTTTAGCTGCGTAATTTTGATTTAAAGGACTACAAGAAAAGATACTGCCTCACACAAAGCAAAAACATAGTAGAGGTAACCATAATCTACGTTTGAATTATATGGTTGTAGTCAAGTGGGTGTCGCTAGAGCATGTGACTGAAAATCAAGTAGACCACATGGCCATCAGTAAAAAGTGGAGGGCATCTTTTCTAGACGTGCGTACGCAAGTTTGATGTGGCTAAACTAGCACAGGCCGCTGTCGCTACGCAATATGTCACCACTCTTAAAGCTGCCCTCGAAAATACTAATGCAAAAATTATTAACGATTGGGATAACGTTAACGTTGGATGCTACTGACATACATTTGGGACACAGATAGCATAAGTTCGAAGTAACGAGGCAGCTAAATGGAAATAGTAAGGCAGCGCAAAAACTTGCAAGAGCACACAGTGACATTGACATGCAAGTCAAACGAAAAGGAAGCCGCGACAAAAGAGCGTACACAAATAATTTTGCAAGGGAAGCTCCAGCTGCCACAAACCGCACCAGAGATCTGTACCGCATAAGGAAAAAACTTATAAAAAAATGTATCGTTTCCTCGCAACCACTAAACAACAGGGCTAGTGAACTCATAACCTCAAAAAACTGCATAGTTGGAGATATGGACAAACCACTACACGGAACTACTTGAAACGCCAAGAAAGCCTAACGCAAATCTATGAAACTGCGCTAATCAAATGGTAAGGCCTCATCCATCAGCAGCCCTCCAGTGATAGAAGTCAGCAAAGCTATCAAGGCCTTAAAAATCAACAAACCCCCAGCAACTGACAACATCTCAATAAAGCTAATCCCAACGTCAGTGCACGATTAATTCACCCGTTAAGCGAAGAGTTTTGGAGAACGGAATGCCTTCACGATGAGCTTAAGGAGGGTATTATTGATAAAATACCAAAAAAGGGAAATTTGTCGGAGTGTACTAACTGGAGGGGAATTACTCTTTTGAGTATGGTGAACAAGGTAGTAGCGCATATAGTCACAAGCCGACTCACATCCGCCTTGGAACCAGAACTGCGCTCGGAGAAAGCTGGCTTTCGTCCACAAAATTCCTGCGTGGATCTTGAAACTCCCTAAGGGTAATCGTTGAACAGTCTGTCAAGTGGAGATCTCCCTACCTCGTATTAATAGACTTTGAAAAAACATTTGATAAGCTCGCCAATAACACTATCTAGATGGCACTTGTATACAAGGGCACCCTACCAAAAATAATTTCTCTTATTAGAAGTCTATACAATGACTCTACTTGTAGGCTACTCCATGAAAACTATCTCGGCAACGGAATAAACGTAAATACCGGGGTACGACAGAGATGTGTTTTGTCACCTCTACTGTTTAATATTGTTCTTGATGTAGTGATGGAGATCGCAACAGAAAACTCCACCAGAATTCAGTGGCGCCTATAAAAGTGGATTGCGCCGATGCCTATTTGCCTACTGTCACACACGTTTAACGACATGATTAAAAAATTAAGACTCCTAGAGGAAGCAGGAAGAGACTAAATTAATGCGTGTGGACACTGACAATAGACGGCCTCTATAGGTGAGCGGTACCATGGTTGACGATATTGACAGCTTCTGTTATATCGGCTGTAATATCAACAACAATGGAAGATTAAGTGCTGATATCATGTGCCCGACAGTCGTTTGGTCATCTAAGTCCTGCATGGAAGGCTAGCCATAGCTCTAGGGAAACGAAAATATGCATATTGAACACCAACGTGAAGTCAACTCTATTGTATGGATGCGAGTCTTGGAAAAAACGCACTCTAAGTATTTGGCTACAGATGTCTGAGGAGGATTTTAAAAGTATTTTGGCCAAATGTTATATGCAATTGCGACCTGTAGACGTAAGTGGAATAGGTTAGGTCACACAGATAAACTCGTAGATAACCTAACACAGCCAGCTATTGGGTGGAACCCTTGTCCTATCCTATACAAATTTTCTAGACGCTTTGTTCAATTGGGTTACATAGACAGCTCATTAATCGTAAAACCGATCTAAGTTGATGAATAACTCACCAGTCTTAAACATTAGTTCTTAAAAATTTGGCGACTCTAGTTTTTGTTTTTCTGTCTTCGAAAGTTTTGCATCTCACTCTCAGGCTGCATTAGTACTTGGTTTCGATTAACTGTATCGTGTTATGTTTTTTTTTTTTGTTATTTGTTATCAACTAAATTCTGAAGTTTTTGTTGTTAACTGTTATTAATTATACTTTAGTTTCAGATGCCTTAGTGGAGATCATAAAAAGTCTTACTAATTTCGTTATTTATACTCAGAAGAATTATTAAAATTTTTCATTGACTGACTTGTAGAGTACCATAGAAAACTCATCTGAGCACTAGCGGAGATCAATAAACTCTAGGGGTTTATATCAGGAGTTTCCATAGGCATTTATATTTGTGACGGCTAAAAAAATTTTAGGATTTTTTTTTCTACAAAATATGGTGATTTTATCCCTGATCCCTGACGCCTATGCAGCCCACCACTATTAAGCTCGACAAAGATTC
Source organism: Phasia obesa (assembly GCA_949628195.1). Taxonomy (NCBI): domain Eukaryota; kingdom Metazoa; phylum Arthropoda; class Insecta; order Diptera; family Tachinidae; genus Phasia; species Phasia obesa. The sequence continues at coordinate 78,167,772 of OX451215.1, forward strand.
TGATGATAATATTAAATAAAAATTGAAAAACACAAAGTTAAATAATTAAATATATTTTATAAGTTTATTTTTCTTCAAAGCGTTACTTCAGCGTTATTTGATCATACCACATGGTTCTTGATTCGATTGATTTGGCTTTCATTCAGTGTTTAATTTACCAAATATGTTTCATTTTACGGTTCACTGAATGTGTGTAGCAAAAGTTAAATCTAATCTGATTACAGCACCCACGTAAATTCATCGTCATAGAATTTTAATGAAGAAATTTAAAAAATAAAATTTTGTATATTTTAAAGATTTAATTTTCTGTAAATTTTTTATGAATCTGATAAGGAGAAAATAATATTTGTTTAAGTTCATTTAATTATCGGTTAAAACAAATACTTAATTTTTCCATCTACTTGAGGAAGATTTATGTAAAACTAGTTTTAAAGTGAATAGTGACAGCAAATCATATGAATGGGTGAAAAGTGAAAAACCAGGTCTTTTCATGTATTTATAATTGGAGGTTTTAGTTAATCACAACTACATTACATTAGTTAATCAGACGTAATGTCAACTAAACTCAATTATAATTTGACCATATTAAAAAAAAATCTGGATTGGCCTACACTCATCTCTACCACACCTCATGGAAACATGTATTTTTATGGACAAATTATATAAGGAATATTCGAATCAAAAAATAATAATTATTGTCGGTTTGTGGTATCAAGCAAAATAAATCTCTTCCTTTCTGATTGTGCCCAAAAAACTATGTACTTTGTCTTTATATACCACAAAGGCACATACTGAATTACATTTTGATATGTCAAACCGCATGACCTGGAAAGTATTCACAAAAATAGTGCCATACACACCCATTCATTCAATCAATTTACAAGATGGTGACAATAGCGCAGCCTAATAGTATTGAGCAGGCTCTCGAGTAGAATAGAAATAGTTTGAATTCTATTTGATTGGACTGAGCGTTTTTTTAATGAAATTACATTAAAACATGACAATGAGTTTTCATTAAACTTAAGGTTGATAAAATTTCCACTTTTAACAAACGTAATTTTTCTTCCTCTTGTGTTCACTTGAAAGCTATTTATATAAATAATTCTTGCAAAAAAAACCGACTACAAAACAAATATATGTAAATCAATTCTAAACTAAAAATTTAAAAGGAAGTAATCTGTAAGAAATAGTTCTCAAATCAAATACTTTTATACTTGTTGCTCTAACGAACATAGTAATATACGTTCTGTACATTCAAATGTCTATCCGTAACGGTTAAGCAGATAAAGCCATATACGAAAAATTACGTCAGATATGAGGACACCCTTTATTTTTTTACACTTATTATTACTGACACAGTACTAAAAAGTAACGGATCCAAAGATATGGCCATATATATATAGCTTAAACAATATCACCTAGGGGACACCCTTTAATGTGCAATTTTAAATTAAACACTTATTTTAAAGGACAGATTCTTTGTAAATTTCAAATGTCTGTCTAAAACGGTTCAAAAGTTTGGCCATATGAATCAATTTACATCAACTATTGAGACACCCTTTAAAATTTTAAATATTGATAAATGTTATTATACGGGACATAGTAGTGGAGATTCTGTCTAATTTTCAAGTGTTTGTATATAACGGTTCAAGAGATAGGGCTAGATAGGTAAAATTATATCAATTACGGGGACACCCTTTAGTTTCCAAATTTAAATTATATACTTGATGTTGTAGAGGACTTAGATATACAGGTTCTTTGTAAATTTCAACCGTCTCTCTGTTACGGTTCAAAAGTTTTGCAATATTCATCAAATTACATCAACTATTGGGACACCCTTTAACTTATAATTATAAATATTTAATTTCTGATTATAAATATTGGACATTCTGTCCAATTTTCAAGTGATTGTCTACAATGGTTCAAATGGTTGATATATTTAAATTGACGTCACATATGGGGACACCCTTTAATTTTTAAGTTTATTTTTTTTATTAATTTCTGTTATTGGCAGCTATAGTAATAAGCAGTTTTTTTAAATTGTAAAAGGGTGCCATTTACGGTGCATAATACACGTAAAAAACACGTATGTTGTATGGGGACACCCTTTAATAAGCAGTTTTTTTAAATTTTAAAAGGGTGCCATTTACGGTGCATAATACACGTAAAAAACACGTATGTTGTACGGGGACACGCTTTAATTTTTAAAATTCTGAACTTCGTTTAAAATGGGACAAATCTGTAAGCATTTCCTTTCTAATAAAGAATTTTTAAAATCGGTTCAGAAATGACTGAGTTATTATAAAAAAAAGCAACATTCAGACGAATTGATAACCTCCTTCTTTTTTTGAAGTCGGTTAACAAGGTACAATTATAATATTTACTATTTATATGGTAACAAAAAATCTATATAAATAAAATTCAAATGTCGTTCGTTGGTAATCGCATCACTTAAGAACGGCTTCACCGAATTGGCAATTTTTTTTTTAATTTTTATCATAGCTCAACTTACGTTTTTACGGTAATAAAAATTGGCCACGCCCACTTTAACACATAATTTTTTGGCCGATTTGGGTATTTTTTTACATCTTCATAAAAGCCCAACTTAGTTTTTTTTTAAATTTGTTCACGCCCACTTTTTTTAATTTATCTAAAATTTTTTTTTTGAATCTTATTCATAACTTAACTTATGAAAAAATTGGGCGCGGCCAATTTTAGTTTATCTAAAATCAAAGAACGGATGCACCGATTTGGTTTTTTTTAGATCTTCATCAACCCAACCCAACTTAGGATTTAACGGGAATAAAAATTAACCACGCCCACTTTAGAATACATATTTAACTTGCAATTATGCTTAACGTCTATGAAGGAAGGAAGGCTTTTAGTGGATTGTCAGCAAAACTATGTCTTTTAACCACAATCGTCTACACCGTAAGTCAAGTGTGAAACCTCGGATGAAACAATCTTTTCGCTTTACGTAAGTTTTAATTCATACATAAGTTTTAATTCAGTTCAACTTACCATAAGATAACTCCATTAGTAAATTGCGAAATTAGTACAAAATTGTGTCATCTGTATAAATAAAATCAAATGTCATTCATTGGTAATCGCATCACATAAGAACGGCTGCACCGATTTGGCCAATTTTTTTTTTTCAATCTGCATCAACATAAGTTTTTACGAAAGAAAAATTTATCCCGCCCACTTTTTAAATAGCTAGAGGACTATAACAAGTAGATCTTTGAACTTTTCCACCAGTAACCCCCTTATTAATATAATACATAGTTTAGCGAAACACAGGCTGGATTGGAACAGTGGGTGTGGCACCTCCCATACAAAGCGAAAAATTATTATCATGTACCTAGAGAACTAAAATGGGTAGAACCTTGAAACTTAGCACAAGTAACTCTCAAACTTATGTCTATACTATAACAAATCACAGACTGGATTAGGATGGTGAACGTGGTACCTCCTATATAAAGTAAAATAACATTTTCGTGTAGCTAGAGAACTACAATAGGTAGAGTGTTCCAACTTTGCACAAGCAACCCTCATACTAATGTGCATAGCCTAGCAAAATACGGAATGGATTGGGGTAGTGGGCATGGTACCCCACATACAAAGTGAAAAATTATTATCATGTACCTAGAGAAATACGATAGGTAGAATCCGGAAACTTTGCACAAGTAACTCTTAAACTAATGTGCATAGTCTAGGAAAATATAGACTGTATTGGGACAGTTTGCGTGGTAGCTCCCATACAAAGTCAAACATTTTTATTGTGTACCTATAGAATCCTCAAACTCATGTGCATAGTCTAGCAAAATATAGACAGGATTAGGATAATGGGAATGGTACCCTCCAAAAATAGTAAAATATTATTATCGTGTTATTACGCATAGTGTAGCAACAGAGAAGATCGGATGGGAGCAGTGGGCATCGCACCTTGCATATAAACTGAAACAGTTTGTCGTGAAGATAGCGTGCATCTTCTAGCTAAAGTTTAGCCATACTTTTCTTCCAAGTGTTTATTGTATTTTTTGTGGATAAGTGTAGCGAAGCTAACCGGGGATAGCTGGTACTTACTCTTTATTGCAATAAATTTTAAAATCCATCAATTTTAATTATAATTCACGGCTGCTCTTTTACAAATTGACAAATGTCGTCATTGTCATTAATGTTAAACATCAGTTGAACAAATTTATTATTCGGTTGCTTAGTGCTAAGGATGTCTGTCTGGCACTTAACTAAAATATGTACATTTAAATTAGAAATTCGCATAAAAAATACAATACAAAAAGGTACATTTAAAAAATAATCTTTCACTTTATGTTAATTGTAAGAAAAAGAATAAACTATAGTGCAATATAAATTAAAGATTTATTTCATCATAAACTTTACAGACTTGAGGAAAGCATTAATTTTTATTTTTCTTAGAAAATATATTTTTATTATTTGTATGTGTGTAATATCTTATATTTGTGTATACAATTACATACAGCTAACCTAGTAACACATGAAATTGTTGCATGCTGCTTCCAAAGAAATAAAATATTTTGGAAATTTCAAATTTATTTACAATCAGCAAGCTCCTGTCTTATGTAAAATAAATAATTTCTAAAAAATAAATTTAGTTGAATATAACAAAGCCAAAATAATAAGTAATATAAATTATTTTAATAATTTAGTTCATTTATTTCAATTTCTCTAATTAAATATTAAACAAGCACAAAAGTATTACTTTTTGTATTATTTGCAAAATAAACTCTATTTTCCATAATTTAATTTTAACAAATAATTCTTTGTCAATTTTTATCAATATTTATTTTATTACTGCATCACATCGACGATACACTGAGCCAATTAAATTCTTAATTGCTTCATTTCAATTTTTTATCATTCGCCTATAACTGCAGCTGACAAATATTTCTTCTTGGTATAATTTCGGGCACATATTTTGCGATCTACTGTTTCCCATGGATCTTATATGGGATTTAGATCTGCTGATTGGGCAGGGTACTTCAAAAGACGTTTCGCATTGGTTTGTAAACACACGTTATCGTGCTGAAGTCGTAACACTAGGGGCATATTTGCCTCTGCATCTTGGTTTTCAACATCATTTAAAATTTATCTTTATCCGATTCCTGTCATTGTATCTTTAATGATATGAATTTATTTATTGTCCAAAAAACCCTACACCTATATAATAGGTGACATATTATGTTTATTACAAATACTTTATGATTATAAATATATATTTGGAATAGTTACATAACTTTGTTTGTGAATAGAACTTTAGCAAAAATCTGATAGTTTAAACCAACTATTTGGCCATTTAATAATCAAATGTTACAAAAAATTGCTTTATCGTGACTAAAGCAATGTTTCAAACAAAAATTTTTGTGCCCCGCAACCATATATTTGCTACAGAGAACATAATATGGCTCTTGCGATCATTTCTCACCCAAGTTTTTTCCTCTGCATGTATAGAGTTTGCAAACGTCTTGCCTGCATTTAGAAGTCGTTTGGAAGAATTTTTAGTTTCCCAATTTATTTCTTATCTGCTGCTGCGCGTGTCATTGCACCTGGTACGTGTTCTAAGGAATGTGCCACCGTCGTCACCGAGTGCTCTTGGCAATTGCTCAAAACGACGGTGAGCCGGCTCTGACCATTTCTCTGCAGCCTTTTAACAACCACTGTCTCCGCAGCAGGCTATTGTCGCCGGTCATAGCAATCGCAACGAATTTTAAAGGCTACTGCCCCTGACCGTTCTCAACCGAGTCCTTTGATTGTCGCGGGCCAACCGACGCCACATTGGGGTCTTTTGGCAATGTAGCCGAACATTAAATTTTTTTTACTTTATATTGGCTCTGAGTATCGCTAGGCTATTAAGGTGTGTAAATAAAAAAAATCGGACCGAGGAGAAAAAATTTCTCCTTAGAAGAACTAATCCTACCTCTGAAAAATTCTTTTTTTTTAAGTTTTCTCACACTTTTGTTTAGCAAATGCAACTTTCAAGGTCAACGAATGATCAACAACCTAAACTGAGTTTCTAAAATGACACATTCGGGGCGATGGTGTTTCTGTAGGCGGTGATATAAAATATTTTTTGAAAAATTATATAATTACACTGTCCAACAGCATTTTTTTCAAAGTTTTATTTTTTTGGTCGAAGGGAGCATTATACTATATGAAAAAATGTTGTAAGTTAATGTCTGAGAGAATTTTTATGGTCAGAGTTGTACTGTGGAATTGTATGAGGATTATTTTTGTGGAAGATCTTAACCCTCTAACTGGTCTCTTTATGGGTCAATTTGACCCTTTTTTCGAGAAAATCAAAAAATATCCTTTAAAAAAGGACATTTAAGGATTAAAATATTCTACGAAAATGTTTGCCGGAAAATTTCAGTTGGGGTCACCAAAGACACCATTGTTGGAAACTCTATACATGCAGGAAAAAACTTGGGTGAGAAATGATCGCAAGAGCCATATTATGTTCTCTGTAGCAAATATATGGTTGCGGGGCACAAACATTTTTGTTTGAAACGTTGCTTTAGTCGCGATAGCGCAATTTTTTGTAACATTTGATTATTAAATGGCCAAATAGTTGGTTTAAACTATCAGATTTTTGCTAAAGTTCTATTCACAAACAAAGTTATGTAACTATTCCAAATATATATTTATAATCATAAAGTATTTGTAATAAACATAATATGTCACCTATTATATAGGTGTAGGGTTTTTTGGACAATAAATAAATTCATATCATTAAAGATACAATGACAGGAATCGGATAAAGATAAATTTTAAATGATGTTGAAAACCAAGATGCAGAGGCAAATATGCCCCTAGTGTTACGACTTCAGCACGATAACGTGTGTTTACAAACCAATGCGAAACGTGTTTTGAAGTACCCTGCCCAATCACCAGATCTAAATCCCATATAAGATCCATGGGAAACAGTAGATCGCAAAATATGTGCCCGAAATTATACCAAGAAGAAATATTTGTCAGCTGCAGTTATAGGCGAATGATAAAAAATTGAAATGAAGCAATTAAGAATTTAATTGGCTCAGTGTATCGTCGATGTGATGCAGTAATAAAATAAATATTGATAAAAATTGACAAAGAATTATTTGTTAAAATTAAATTATGGAAAATAGAGTTTATTTTGCAAATAATACAAAAAGTAATACTTTTGTGCTTGTTTAATATTTAATTAAAGAAATTGAAATAAATGAACTAAATTACAACATTTTTTTCATATAGTATAATGCTCCCTTCGACCAAAAATTGAAAACTTTGTTTCTGTGCGGACAAAATAAATATACCTTGATTTAATTTATATATACATAAACTATTGTAAAATAAGTTGACGTTAAACCGTATAACATGATAACAGGGTCTTGTAAATTGAACAATTAATTTTAAGCTATTATATGGAATAGATTGGCTTAGCCAATCCCCACCCACGTATATTAATAAAAAAAAACATTTTTGTAAAGTATTTCTTTATAGTATTTACTATATCTGAAAATAATTAATTTATTCGTAACTAGCTGTGTCCGCCACCTTGTTAGCGTCCTTCCAATATTTGGTTCGATTTGGTTTCGAAGGTGCACAATTACATTATGCAATTTATGTCGCTGCAATTTATCTCTTTTCTTCTTTAAAATTGCATTTGTATTTATATCGTACAATTTTTATTGCACCAATTTTTGTGGATGGACGAATTTGTTTACATTTTAAATTTCATAATTATAACTATGAATGAGGGAACAAAATGAATTTCAAGATTACATGGATATGTGTGCCCCGCCCCTTTTCATTCCTCTCTTCCCTCTCACCATCTAAGTTAGAGTTCCAGCGACAAAACTTGCACAATGTAAAAAGTACAAAGTAATACACACCAAATATTAAGATTCTTACTTTTATAGAGCTTTAGATACGGTTTATGTACTTACTTTATATAAAAGTCATGGGTAACTACTCAAAAAAAGAATCTTTTTCATATATAAAATTCTAAACTTTATTTAAACTAAAATTATTGTATAGTTCTGTAAATAGTGTTTAAAAAAAATAAAGATGCTGCCAAGTCTGCAGTAACATTGAAACGGTAAAATTCGGGTACTTTTTTCTCTATTTTCTCTTGGAAACTAGACATATTTTCGGGACAAAAGTAAACTATATCTTAAACAAGATACTAAGATACATCTCAAAAAGCAAGAAATCGTCAAAAAAAAAAATAAAATGGCGCAAAAACGCGCAACGTTTCTTTCTGCAGTATAAAGGTAGAGATTCAATTTTATAGTTTCTTTATAACATTTTTAGGATCGCGATAGCTATCACTTTCAAAAACCTTTTGACTTTCTTTTAAGTGTACAAAAAATCCTTTTTTAATATCGAAGACATTTTTTTATCATATTTTTTATTATTTAAATAAAAATGTTCTGAAAATTAATATAAGTAGATGTTAATTTCTCTTGTTGAAATGTTGAAAATATGTGTTTGATTCCTTGGTTTTGTGGCAATTGCCTTCTACCAAGAGTGTTGTTGATCCATGGCCTACAAACTTGCCATGTAACCGACGCACAGAGGGGTATTTTGCCAATCTAGCCGGACATTAGGCAAAAAATTAATTTTGAGAAATGTAAAAAATAAAGTACGCAGCTCGACAGACAACAAAATTCTGCATCGTATAGTGAATTTTCAAGGCTTTTGCTTGAGATTTGTCGTTTTGGGACACTGTTAAATTCAGGAAAGTTGAGTAAATCGCATACGTTTTTATTGACTTTAAACGATTTTGAGAGGTTTGCAATATATTTTTTGGTGGCTAAACGAATAAAGATTTTGTATTGATTTTTTTTTTGTGAAAGGATTTATTGGTAGCTACTTATGTTAGTTTTTAGAAAAATTTTTTAAATTTTAATGATAAAAAATTTCGTTCAAAATTAAAATAAATCAGTCAAGTGTAAGTTAGACTCACACACGTAGGGTTCCGTACTATGTTTAGTACAACATTAAAAATTCAAGTTGCTAATTTTTTCATGTCTTATGAGTCACCCTTTAATTTTAAAACTTTAGTCGTAATCGCGAAAATTGCATCACTGTTGGAACACCCTTTAAATTTGAGCAATTTTTGTTATAGCGGCTATGGTAATACAATATCTATAAAAAGATACATGCGCATACCTATTCATTATTCAAAAAATAAGGTAATATACGTGAAAAACACTGATGGATATTAGTAATTGTTACAGCGGCCGAAGTACAACATCTACTGCAAACATTTCAAGAGTCTACCTATTACGGTTCAAAAAATAAGGCTATTTACACACAAATCATGTCTCTGTTGGAACACCCTTTAAATTTTTGGCAATGGCGATTCTCTTTCTATGAATATATCAAGAGTCTACCTATTACTATTAAAAAAATAAGTTACTATACGTGAAAAATATGTCACTGTCAGAACACCCTTTAATTTTTAGTAATTGTCATAACGGCCATAGCAACACATCTTCTATACGAATTGGAAGAGTCTACCTATTACGGTTTAAAAAACATTTCGTTATACATGCAAAAGACGTCACTGTCGGAAAACCCTTTAAATTTAAATTGTTTTTATAGGGGTCATAGTAATACACAATTTGTGAAAATTTCAAGAATCTGTGTATTATGGTTAAAAAATTAGTCAATGTTTATGCAAATCACGTCACTGTCGGCACACCCTTTAATTTTTTTCTATTTGTTATAGTGGCCATAGTAATACACCTCCTGTAAAAACTTCAAGGGTCTACCTATTATCGTTCAAACCTATGGCATATACATACAAATCACGTCACTAACGGAACACCCGTTAATTTTTAGGCTTAATATTGTATACTTGCTTATAATGCAAACATAGTTTAAATCACTGCAAATTTTAAGCGGTTGCCTCCTATAGCTCAAGAAATAAATACATAAAGGCAAATAACACGTCACATTCAGAACACCCTATAAGTGTTAGTATTTGTTGCTATAGTGGCCACAGTTATACACCTTCTGTAAAAATATTAAATGTCTACCTATTGTGGTTCAAAACTTAGGCCTTATGCATGAAAATGACACCACTATCGGAACACCCTTTAATTTTTAGGTTTATTTTTTTAGACTTGTTTATAAAGCGAACTCAGTTTTACTTACTGTTTGTAAATTTTTAGTGTATGCCTCCTTAAGTTCAAGAAATAAACACATATTCGTGAATAACAACTCTCTATCGAAACACCCTATAAATTTTAATATTTGTTGATATAGCGGCCACAGATATACATCTTCTGTGAAAATTTCAAGAGTCTACCTATATTGGTACAAAACTTAGGCCTTATACATGCAAATCACACCACTATCGGAACACCCTTTACTTTTTAGTTTTATTTTTTTGTACTTGTTTATATAGTCAACTAAGTTTTAATTACTGTTTGTAAATTTTAAGTGTTTCCCTCCTACAGTTCAAGAAATAAAAACATATTCGTGAATAACACCTCGCTATCGGAACATCCTATTAGTTTTAATTTTTCTTGCTATAGTGGCCACCGCTATACACCTTCTGTGAAAATTTCAAAAGTCTACCTATTATGGTTCCAGAGATAAAAGGCGCTGATAGACGGACAGACATTATAGCGAAAACAATAGGGTTACGTTTTTACACTTTGTGTACGGAACCCTAAAAAGGTTTTTTTTTGTAAAATTTTTTGTCAAAAAAAAAGTGAAAAGCTTTTTAAGAGTTATCTCCATCGCGATCCTAAAATGTTATATATCACTATAAAATCTGCTATCTCTACTTTTATACTGTAAAAAAAACCTTGCGCATATTTGCGCCATTTTTTTTTTGGCGATTTTTTCAAAATTACACCTTTTTCTGTTTTTTCTTATCTTACATAGGTAAATACGAGTAAGAAACCTTTTTATATTTATAAAATATTTTGGTTCTTAATAACTGAAGGAAGATGTTTTTGATTTACATCTAACACTGTTATTACCGGTACAAAAAACAATTTAAATATCAAAAGAGATATAGACGTAGATGCCCTTTCTTTCGGACTATCTACTTTACACGCCAGAATTCGCCTATTTGAGAGCATATTACACCTGTCATATAAACTGAAAATGAAAAAATGGCAAATAAAATCTGATGCGGACAAAGCCATTGTTAACGCAAGGAAAAAAATATCCAAGAAAAATTTTTAAGTGATTTAGGGCTAATAGTGGGTGTACCGAAAGCTGGATTTGGAAACACCAACGATGGTAACAGCAGAAGATTTTTTTTCCAATCCTGAATTAGCTGCAGAAATAACTGGAATTGAGTTTGATTTCATATACCGAATCAAGGTTATTATTGAAGTAATGTAAAGTGGTCACAAAATCCAAATGCACGAGTTTGTCGATTATTGCTTAGATACTGCAAAACTTTACTTTTCTCTAAATGAGTGGCATCCTATGACACCTACAATGAACAAGATTTTAATACATGGTGCAACTGTTATGAATGAGGCATTGTTGCCTATTGGGTTGGTATCAGAAGAAGCGTCTGAGGCACTAAACAGACATTTCCGGCTGAGGCACGAAACAAACATTTCCGGCTTTACAGGCACCTGTACTTAACGCTGAAAAGGATTCAGATTCGGAAGAGGTCTTTGAAGAATCAGACGAATAAGAACCATGGCACTCATCATCACCTTAGTGCAAAGGAAAAGTTGTTCTAAATAAATTAAAAGTTATAATTTTAAATAAAATTTATCGTTACAATCATAAATAAGTTATTACTATGAATAAATTAATTATTTTTCGATAAATAAAATACTATTAAGTAACAAATTTCAAAAATTTTTTTTAATAATATTCTTGGGAGGCGGGGTTTGGTTAGGCATTGGAAGGAAAGCTTAAAAATTAATATTTTTAGGAAATTGCAAAAAAAAAATTTTTTTTTTTCACAGAGACGTTTTGGGGTTGGGATTGGAGGAATACCTCCCGCTGCCCATAAAAATAAATTTTTATGGCTTTAGGAAGTATAAAATCTATTTCTTTGAATAATTGCATTATTTTTTCAAACAATATTTTATTTAACCGCCTACAAAAGGGGCGGAGCTAAAAATGGCATTTAAGAATCTCTTGAGTCCAACTTTAAGTTTTTGAACATTCTTTAACCTTAAAGTTGTAATTGCTAAACAAAATGACGGGAAAATTAAAAAAAACTTTCATTTTTCAGAGGTAGGATTAGTTTTTGCAAGGGGAACTTTTTTCTCCTTGCCTCGATTTGTCCTATTTTATAGCTTTGACAGCCTATGACCATAACAGATTTTCTGCAAAGTTTCATTAACCTAGGGGCACTCAGTACATTTTTAGACCCAATATAAGCTAAAAAAAAAGTAATGTCCGGCTAGATTGGCAAAATACCCCTATGTGCGACGTTTACTATAACAATTTCCTGCTATAGTGGGATGTTTCACACGGTTATTCCGAAACAGGATGTGCCTCTTGAAAGTGCTTCCAACAAGCGCGGAATCTCATGTCTGAATGAGTGCGTTGAAGATCTTGGGTTTGCGGACGATATTGTTTTTTCTTTTGCACTCACATCAGCGCATGCAATCAAAACTAGACGACTTACATCAGGTTTCCATAAAGGTTGTCCTTAAAATGAACATAAACAAAACAGAATCGTTGCGAACGAACTCACCCAATATTTTATCATTCACTATAAACGGCCATAACGTCGCAGAAGTCAATAGCATCACATATTTCGGTAGTGTCCCTTCAACTAATCGAGGAGCTAAAAAAGGTATCTTAAGTCGTATACAGAAGCATCGTACGGCGTTTCCCCAGCTGTGAATGTATTTCGTTCTTATAATATAATCACTGTAACTAATTTCCGAATTTTTAATGCCTGTTTAAAATCTGTGTTACTCTATGGCTCAGCGACATGGTTTGTTACCGAAGGGCTTTATCAACCGTTGCCTCCGAAATATTCTCCAAATATGGTGGCCCACAACCATTTCGCATGACGATCTATGGAGAACTACTCGCCAGCAGAATATCAACGCCGAAATTTGTGGAACAAGATTAACGTGAGTACCTGCCTACTCGGCCTAACCTCACGGTGGTCTTACCACCGAGTGAAACTTAGGCGTAGACTAGCGCCCCCATTGTGTAGTATAACAACACTTTACGATTGCCACCAATCGCTTTTTGTGTGTGACACAGTCACAATGAGTAGCAATTTATATAATATGGCAAGCCTTTCCAAGGCAAGCCTAGATCCACATTATAACCTCTTGCCTAGGGGTTTGGAGACTATCCAAACTCCGTCTGTTGAGAGTGTAACAGCACACTTGATCGACCATGCACCTTACCTACATAAATCGATCTTAAACCACAACCACCAGGTGTACCCCCGAAGGGGACCTCACCAATAACCGGTCACAGAGAGGATAGGCTCTCTGTGGGGCCACCGATTCCCGTGGTACCAGTCCTTTGGGCACTGGTCGGGCCTCGAAGAGGACCTGCGAATTTTATCACAGACCTTTTCTTCCAGATTTAGGCTCTAGGAACCCTAGCGTCTGGTGCCCCTATTTTCCCTGAGTGAACCGCGTCAAAGCATTTGCCATATTCCTGCAGTGACAATTGGAACCCGCGGGGGTAATTAACGCCGAAATAAGAAAGAGAAAATATGGATGGATTGGGCACACTCTGCGAAAACCTTATGATGATCCTTCCCATGCTGCACTCGCCTGGGAACCGCAAGGTGTGCAAAGTCGTGGAAGACCACAAACTACTTGGTGCCGAACTGGTTTTAGCGAAACCGGAAAATCGATTAGCGAATAAATATTACTAGCACAAGACACAAATAACGGAAAATCTTTTGTAGCAACCTTAAGCTGCTAAACATGGAGTATGGATTTAAATAATAATAATAGCCTTTCACAGAAAAAAATCAATTCAAAATCTTTATTCATTTAGCCGTAAAAAGTGAATAAGGAATAATTGAATTTACTCAACTTTCCTGATTTTAGCAGGGTCGAGCTGCGTACTTAATTTTTTACAATTCTTGAATTTAATTTTTTGTGTAATATCCGGCTAGATTAGAGAAATTCCCCTCTGTGCGACTGCTGCGATACCCGATCGTCGATCACAATTTGCCCATAATTGTAGTATTCAGAGTTTAGGGGAATAAAACTTGTTGTAAAAAAACAAGACCAATTTTCTTCCTACACCAAACAACCAACGGTGGTACATAGGTACCATAATAAAGTCAATATAATTTAAGCTATCACTTATATTTTTGCTGGTCTATGCAGCAGCACCTACTAGACCTATTGCAAAAGTCTTGAGTTAAAGAAGCACACTTATATTAACATAAGTCTTCATACTCAAAGCCTATTAGATTTATTTTTTATTCGAAATCATTATTTGTGGATTTTGGGAAGACCATTTACTAGTATGAATAATTAAAAAACTGCTAGTTTTTTCTTTTAGGCAAAAAACCTTTTTTCGAGCTTTTTTAACTGTTCAATTTTTTAAAAAATATTATAAAATTATTAAAGTTTTATGTTTGATTTATAGAGACTAGCAAGGATATATATGAGTACGATGCAAAAATATTTCAACCAATTTATGTATTTAATTTCATTTTATTATATTTCGCAATTATTTTAAAAATAACTCATACACATACTACATAGCTAGACACACATATCGCTTCTTAAAGCCACAAAGCCATATGCAACTCAAACTTTGAGATTTGTTGCTGAAGTTTTCAAAATAACAGCTTTGTGTTCTAAGTGGTTAAAATCATTTGTTTATAACTTAGGTTGAGTTTTAGTTATAATTTAGTTTTATGATAGATACATATTTAAAACTTAATTTTTTCTGCAATAACTTCAAAATTTAAATTTTTTGATACATATATGACTATAATTCAACAAGGAGGCAATATATTCAACAAATACTTAATGCTGACTAAATAGTTCGGTATACATATGTACATACTTCTGTTTAATTAATTCATTAAACGAAAAATTGTTATTAAATTCGAAATTTAATAACAACACACAAATAGCTTTTTAAAATACAACGGTATTGCAGCACAGTGGGATGGAATTAAAATATTTTGATATAAATCGTCAAAAATCAATGAAGATCATGAGACCTGTGCTAGGAGCTTTTCGATTAGAGCAATACTTACATGTAAGATTTTTAAAGGCTTGTCGATTAAAGCCTACCAAAGCAGGATTGCATACACTTGAATATTTTTAATGTCTTGGACAGGTACATCTAGTTTTTATAACTTTCTAATCAAAAAGTTTGCACATAAAAAAATACTCGTAATAAAAATAATTGAACGAAAATATTAATTTTTCACTGTAATTTTACTTTGCGTTTTTTATTTTCGAAAAAAAAGAACCGAAAATTTTTAGCTTTATATATACATATGTATGTCTAAACAACTTACATTTGAAAATGACTCGAGAATTATAGTTAAGGTAAAAAAATCTTAATTTTTTATATATATAATTTTAATGTTTACTAACGTCCTATTGTACCAACCAAAGTAACAAACTTATTATAACGTGGTAAGATGGTGTCTATGCCCATTTATCTAATTGCTCATCTGGAGGTAAGCTAAAACTATATTTAAGCATTTAAAAAAAATTATTTTACTAAATACGAATTGAGCCATAAAAACCATCAGAAAAAGTTATAGAAAAAATGT